>WOXC01007241.1:0-28002 GCA_011680675.1 Gymnobelideus leadbeateri | reverse complement strand
TATTTTTATTATAATTATTTCTTTTTACAATGTTGTAGCCATTGCATATGACTTCCCTAGTTCTGCTTACTTCAGGTTACAAGTTAATTTTAAGTCTTTCCACATACTTCTTTATTCATCCTTCATTGTGTTATATTAAAACTGTTTTACATTCATCTACCAAAACTTATTTAGACATGTCAACAATTGGTGGACATTTACTACATTTCCAATAGTTTGCTGCTACAAAAACTGAATCTTTTAAATATCTTGGTGACATTTTAGAACTTTATTTTTAATCTTAAACTTCTTTGTACATAATTGAATCTCTGACTAGAGGGTTGAATATTTTAGTCATTTTCAAACCATAATTCCAAATTACTGTTTTTAAGGTTTGGAATAATAAACAGCTCTACCAACAGTGGAACAATATACCTCTTTTTCTATAACCCATCCAATCCCAGAGTCATTAAAATTTTTGCAATTTTTTGGTCATCTTTGCATATTTCTTGTTTGTGAGGTAAAATGGAGAGTGTTTTGATGTGCATTTTTCTTATAATTACTGATTTGGAGCAGTCTTTTATGTGATTGATAATTATAAGAGATTATTTGTTGAACAATATTTATTCACAACTTTTGACATCTTATCTATTGGGAGAGGATTTTATATTTAGATAATGTGTTAGTTTCCTTTACATTAGAGCCATTTCAGATGCTTAAAGCATTTTTTTACTGCCTTAAAGGGTTTCTTTCTTGACCTAGTTGAATTAATTCCATTTGTGCAAAGATCATCTATTTTTCTCAAAATAATCTTTTCTGATGATTTCTATTCATTTATCCTGATAATTACTTCCATGTCCATAACTTTGAAAGTTATCTGACCTAGCTCTCTTCTAATTTTCTTACCATCTTTATCATCTTTAAAATGCAAGTTATACATCAGTTTTAACCTATTATATATAGATGTTCTGGAGTCAACAAATACAGCTCATGAGAGCTGATATATTTTCAATGTAAGTATTAACATCAGAAATTGGAAAACATATTACAAATGAGGACTTTGTTTATAGTTTTATCAATTATTTAGATTTAAGAAAGTGATGAAAAATATGTTAATAATATAGATGAAATTTAAAAGTGATATGAATATACATTTTTTTGAGAATATTGTTAATCACTTACCAGCACACCACTGCTATTATGTAAAGCTTAAAATAACTGGTCTAAAACTTCTTTCTAGTTTGTGCTTGCTAGCAAAATAGAGAACCCTTCACTATTTTTTATTCTGCTGTTCATCAAATACTATAATGAATTAATTTTTTCTATTAAAATGGAATTTTAAAAATAATGTATGCATAATGATTGAATTTAAAGTTTGGAAGTGCTAGTTACATTTCTGTATATGCTTTCTTCTTGAAATTCAATAATGGCATATGATACAGATGTGTGCTGGGCCTCAGCTTAAATGAGTTCACAATTTATTCTTTGGAGACAGACAAATGATCAACATTACAAATAAGGGTTCCGTTTGTTGCTTGTCTGGAATACCAGTCTAAATCCAGTGCCTTCTTTGTTACAGCTAGGGATCTAAGCAGGTTTTGCCATTGTTGCTTTATATTTTTAAAAATAAAGCTCTATTATATTTAAAACTGTGAAAAAAAAAACACAAACAAAACCATTCAACTGTATGAAAAAAGACAGTGAGCTGGATTTGGACCCTGCTCTATAGACTGCTGATTTCTTGTCTAAATTTTAAAAGTAATGAAGAAAACATTAATAATGCATATCATTATTATTATTATTATTATTATTCAAAGTGTACAATAGGTACATTCCCCCCCAAAAAAAATTTGGTTGCTAAACATTCACCAGCACACTTGCATTTCAATTATAATTTTTCAATTATTTCAAAAATTATGCATTTCAATTGCATAAACAACAATTTTTATATGTTTCTACTTTATGATAGTGATGAGTATGCAGACATGTTTTGACTAACACTAGGTTCACTCAGTATATCTAATCCTCAACAGATGAAACAAGATTGAGCTGATTTCCTTAAATTTGGTTTGTTCTTTGTCATTTGACTGCTGGATTTCAAATTATACACTTGTATTTCATTGTTCTCTTATGTGGTGTTTTATAGATAAATGTGTGTCTGTATACATATACACACATATATGTGTGCGCACACACACACATATGTATACGCATATATACACAAATATGCATATTTATATGATTTCTGATTTTTTAGGTAGATATTTCTCCAAGGAATCAAGAAAAAAAGATAGAGCTTTTAAGGAGATATACTTCAAAATTGTTAAAAAAAATATTGTAGTGGATGTTGGTGTGGGGAAGTCAAGCATTTCAAGGATCATGCAGCCCATAATGAAACAGGAACAAAGGAGAATTTGGTGGAAAATGAAGAACATTTCCAACAACTGACACACTATTTCTCTGAAATTGCCTAATCTTCAGAAAAAAAACCCTGCATGACCAGGCAGGTTGAAGTGTTGTTATTGATTACTCTTTTTTGAGAAATAGAATTTTACAAATTGGAGATGGAAGAAGAATAAGAAAACAAGGGAAGGATTTGTGTGAGAGTGGGAAAATAGAGAAATGGTTTCTATCCATGACCATGATATGAAGTTAAAACAAAGACAACAAAAACACTTGGGATGGAAAACACTGAAACAGTTATGTTCAGGGAAACATTAAGTTTCCTCAAATGAGGAAAATACATACATACATACACACATGCATATATACATACATATATATTTGTATACTTGTATATGTATGTATATATCTATGTCTATATACAGAATTTGGAACTATTGTATCAGAAATAACATTTCTGTTTACCAAGGTGGCATTCATTTCTGAAAGCACTAGCTATAGCGAGATCCCTAACCTAAAATGAAGTTTTAATACTCTCCCATACCCACCCCAACATTTAACATAACACACAATAAAATATAGACAACATTACATTTTAAAATAAGTGAATATGCAACCTGTAAGGATCCTTATGTGTAGGTTAGTGGCCCCTTTTTCTATTGGAGATTGACAGTACTGCTTTTAATTATTGCTATCATTGTAATAGTTTTTTCTTACTCTATCTAAAACTAGTTACTTATATAATCTTAATTCTCATCTGAAGAGTGAAGCCAAAGTTTGTTTTGTAGTATTCCATTTACAATTATTAATTTATGTTATTTAGGAATAATTGCTTGAAAATAAAGCAATATAATTATCAAAGTCCATATTATCTTAATCTGCTCAAGATTTCTCTCTACATATTTTATAAGAATATATTATTATATTATTACTTATCTTACTGAATATACTCAATTACATTTTAATTGGACCATTTTGATCAGTTTTTTTTATTTGTTTGTTTGTTTCTTTTTAATCTGCAGAGCTTTTTGCTACTAAACAGGAGATTAAAAGACTGACTGGAGATTCAAAGATTTTGAATATTGTTATTATCTCAAACCACTGAATTGTTTTCTGAATCCAAAGTCAAAGCAATGAATTATATTCAATTGGTCCATAGTATACATTTATAGCATCAAGAATTGTTCTTCTCATCTTACTGTTTTGCTGCATTCAACAAATTATAACAGAAATAATTCAATTATTTTGGATAATCTAGAGCAAGCATCATTAATGATAGGAAATTACAACATTGAGTTCCAGAATTAATATAGATTATGTTTCAAACATTTGTATAAAGACACCAAGGCACAGGATGGTTAAGAAAACATATTAAAACCTCCCTTCATTCCAGGAATCACACTGTTTATAGCTAGCTCTTTCAGAAATGATTGCTTCAGAATTTTTTTTTTTTGAGGGCAATTGGGGTTAAGTAACTTGCCCAAGGTCACAGGGCTAGGTTTTTGTTTCTGTGTGTTAAGTGTCTGAGGCCAGATCTGAACTCAGGTCCTTCTGACTCCAGGGCCAACGCTCTACTCACTGCGTCACCTAGCCACCCCGCTGCCTCAGAAATTTAATTCCTGATGCAATATATCAAGTTTATTCATTCATTCATTCATTCATTCATTCATTTATTTATCTGTTTGTTTATTTGTTTATTTACATGTATTTCTATATTTTAAAGTCTCCTCATCTGTAATATGAGCTGGATAAGGAAATGGCAATACTCTAGTACCTCTGCCAAGAAAATACCAAATGAGGTCACAAAGAGTCAGACACAACTCATAACTGAAATGACTGAACACAATAATAGCAGCAACAATATTGTAGTGTTTCTAGTCCCCACAGTTTCTTCTATATGTATGCCTGTAAGTCAATGACATTAAAATTTGATATATAGAATCCAATTAGATTTTAAAATCCTTGCATACTTGTTGAATACTAACAATTTCAGTCCTACTGTAGTGTAGGCACATAACACATAAAATGTAGGCTACTTTTGGTGTTCTTCGTAACAAAACCTTAAGATATATAGTTATATTTATTATAATATATATTCTATTACAATAATGCTATATTATATGATATCTAATATGTAAACATGAAAAAATATTATATTGAATATATAAATATATTATTATGTATTAAAATATCACATATTAAAAAGATATCATCAGGCCCTTTCTCTGGATACCAGATAATATCTGGACCCATTATATAGTGAAGACACAATAAATTAATAAAGAAAACTAACATCAGAATTTACCAAGAATTTACCAAGTCAGAGGATCATATAGGATCTATAGGGTTTTATAGGTATAGAACTCTGTCAGAAAGTTCCAAGACCATCTCATCCAAATCTCTCATTTTACAGGTGAGAATAATGTGGCAAAGAACTGGGAAGGGGAAAGTGATTTAATATTTAATTTTCATTCTTTAATTTCTGACCTTACTGTACTATCTCTAGTAAAGAAGAAATATAGATAGATAGATAGATAGATAGATAGATAGATAGATAGATAGATAGATGATAGGTAGATAGATAGATGTAATACAAAAATTCATATCAGCTATTGGTTTCAATCCCAACAAATGTATAAAATGAGATGACAATGAATTTAACGTCCTTTGCAACACAAACAGGTAAATGTCCCTAGACCAATGTCCATATTAGAAAAAAGGGGGGGGGGGAGGCAATGGGCCTACATAAGCCTCAGAATGGACTACTCGCCCCCTCGTGTTGTGTAACTGAGAGTGTATATTAGCCTTGTAGAATGTAGTGTGATATTACTTAAGGGAGACATAAAGAAGCTTTATCTCACGTATTTCCAAGGAACAGTTCTTGCTATTTCCAGTGAATTGGTTCATTAAATGATTTGCTGTTAGATCTAAATATTGTTGGGGATACAAATGTCCTCTTGAGAAACACTCTTAGTTTCACTTTTGTTGTTGCCCTTCGCAAAATCTTAGTCGATAATTCACAATAAGTGGAACCTGAACTCCTTAATAAGTTGATTATTATCACAAATAACAAAACTTAAATGCTATTTTGTGTGTGTATTTGGGCATCGTAATGCTTACCTATCGTGTATTCTCTGGTTTAACCTTTTAACTATGTTCGGTTTTGTAGTCAAATGCTTAGCAAAAATGATGGGCTGATACCTTCAAGCTGTTGAGTAGTGAAATTCTGAGTCTTTCTTAAGTCATAGGCTCAAATGACTTAGAAATCAAATGATTTAGTAAACATGCTTTGGTATTGCACAACTGGTGTAATTAAAATGCACCTTACAGCTACTAAAAAAAAAATGTATCGATCTATCCCTCCATCTTTTGATCTATCTCTGCATATATTTAGAAGAGAAAGAGTATGATTTTAATGTTTAATATTTGTAATCCCTTTATTTCTAAGCTTACTATACTATCTGTAGTAAATAAGATATATACAACTTGACAAATTAAAACCTGCAGATAATACAAAAAAAAATCATTTCAACTATTAGTTTCAACTCTAACAAATGTAGCAAATATGATGAAAATGAGTTTCACCTCCTTTACAACACATACAAGAAAATATCTGAGAGAGAGAGAGAAAGAGAGAGAGAGAGAGAAAGAGAAAGAGAGAAAGACAGATAGACATTATTCCAAAACAAAGGAGAGGTTAATTATGCCAGGGTGATTTAACAGAACAATTTGAAACTTTGTTATTCCTAACAAGTATAGCAATATCAAGGTATTAATATCATATTTAAACTATTCATTTTGATCATTTAATTAGCAGTGTTTAGTGGAGTTCTGAAAGCCAGGCTTAAAGCACCACATATTTCAGTAACTGAGAAAAATAAGAAAAATTATTAGAAGTTTTATAACAGTGATATGAGTATACCTATTTTACATGAATATTTCTTGTCTTTCCTTGTCAAAATTTGTTCAGTTTAAGATAGTTCAAAGATAATTTAACTAATCTCTGTTATTTGTAATAAACAAGTGTATTTCTTTAAAAACTGAATCTGTTGTATTAAATGATGTATCCCTGTTTTCCTTAACTATGTATATAAGGGGCACCTGAGAACAACATAGCTTACAGATTCCCTCTGAAACTTTGAATACTTACAACAGAGAGGAATGGTTTTGAAAGGACTGAATTTAGAGGGCTAACCTTCCAACACTTTCTGTCTTACTATAAAAACCTGTCCAAGGAATATGGGAAATTTGTGACTTAGAGTCATGAAGTGTCACACAACACCATTTTCTGATGCTCCTGTTATTGTTCTGCTACACAACATAGAAAAAAGGACCATGAGAACCTTGACTATGTTCTGATTCACAGATCATGATTAGTCTTTTGAATCTTCCTTGATCTTTTCCATCACCCCCCCATGATTCCCCCCCAATCCCCAACCCTTTATCCCACAACAAATCTGAGGCTACCCAACCAGAAACACTGCAGAGTATTTTATCAATGACTTTAAAAAAAAATAGATTTTTTAGCCACTGCAATGCCTGTAAATGTTTAATGAACTCATGAAACTTTTATTGTTTTCTTTCTTTTTGACTAGGGTGACATATAATCACACATATATATATACACACACACAAAGCCTGCTCCTCTCCTTCCCCCCGTCCAAATACATCCCATCACCTTCCAAGGAGAAAAAACACTCAAGTGTTCCAGTACTTGTTATGTAGACTCAAGAGCATTTCATTCTCCCTATGACTTATTCCTGATCTTAAAATAATACACTAATCTCTGAGGAAATAGAAAACAATTTACACAGTGTCTAGTTTATTGTCAGTGGTTAACAAATAATAAATCTCACTTCCACTCATTCTTCTAGTTATATGTTTGGAAGGAGGGGCAGTCAGGATGAAAAGCTTCATTTAAATAGTGTTCTCTTAGGATCTCTAGCATATTTTCATCACAAATGGTTGGAGTGTAAAGAAAGTTGCCATATTGTTGGTGATTTCAAAGTATGGGATCAATCTTCCTCATCTCTTCATCTTGTAGTTTCTGTAGAGGGAAATATTTGTGATTTGGGAACATATTCCAGGTTACATTGACTTTTTTTTTTCCTGATATCTAAACCTAATGTGATTTTGGGATGGTTACATAAGACCGCTATCAATATCTCTCTTAAATGTGTTTCATTCTACACACACACACACACACACACACACACACACACACACACACACACACACAATATCTATTTATCTATCTATATATAGATATATATATATTGGATACACACATACATACACACATTTAAATGTATAAGCATTTTATATCTCTATCTAAATTAACAAACATCTATTTTCCATTTGTATTAGGTTTACCATGCTCTTCATAGTCACCCTCAGTCTATTCCTAAATTCAGATGACCTTACTTGCCTTCCCTACCCATACGTATTCATTTATTTTGGGGGGGGGCAGTGATAATTGGAACATGTATTTAGAACTAAAAGAGAATCTTAGGAATCATGGAGTTCAACCCTTTAGTTTTGCAGATGAGGAACATAGGCAGCATGGTACAGTAAATACAGAAATTTGGTCCTAGTGTCAGGAAGAACTTAGTTCAAATCCTGACTCAGGGTCTTGCTAGTCATATAGTTTTTTTTTTTTGGGGAGGTCAACTGGGGTCAAGTGATTTGCCTAAAGTCACAAGGCTAGTAATTGTGTCAAGTGTCTAAGGCTGGATTTGAACTCAGGTCCTCCTGACTGCAGGGCTGGTGCGCTATTCACTGTGCCACCTAGCCGCCCCTAGTCATATAGTTTTGAAATAGTTACTTAAGCTATTTGTAAAATGAGAAGGTTGAGTTTATTGACTCCTGAGGTCCTTTCAACCTCTAAATCTAACAAGGCCCAAGGAATTTAAATGATTTGTCCAAAAACACAAAGGTGATGATAGGTTAGAAAGTTATACAGAGGTCCTCTGACTTGAGTGCAGCTAGGTGGTACAGTGGTTAGAGTTTTGGCCCTGGAATCAGGAAGAATAATCTTCCTGATTTCAAATCTGGTCTCAGGCATTTACTAGTTGTGTGACCCTGGGAAAGTCATTTAACTCTGCTGCAGTTTCCTTATCTGCAAAATGAGCTGGAGAAGGAAATGGCAAACCACACCAATAATTTTATCAATAAACCCCCAAATGGGGTCATGGAGAATTGGACATAACTAAAAAATGACTGAACAACAAAACCTGGCATGAAATTCAGATTTCTTTACACTGTGCTATCAAAATAGAGGTTGAATGTTTTGCTATGCTTTTAGTTACTATGAATACAAATGTATGTACCTTCTCTTCTCTCCTTTTATTGAATATGTGGTAGCCTATGGCCATGGAATATTACAATTGCTTTTGGACAAGATTTAAGGTTTTAATTAATGTTTTTTTTTTTAAAGCAATTGGGGTTAAGTAACTTGCTCAAGGTTACTCGGCCAGTCATTATTTGTGTGTGGGTGCTCATTTTCTGAGGCTGGTTTCGATCCGGGTCATCCCAACTCCGAGGCCAGCGCCCTTACTGCGCCACCTAGCCGCCCCTTAATTAATGTTTTTAAGATGTCCTTTGTGATAAGGGACATTTCTTTGTGTAGTGGAGGAGAGAGATACTTGGAAAAGAATGTAATAAAGAAATGAAGGGCATCATTCAAAGTGTTATTTACTTGTTTATTTCTTAATGTAATTAATTGCCACTGTTGGCACAGTTCTCATTTCTTTGTGATTCTCCTTTCCCTCTTCCCCCAGAAAAGTCTGATAATTCTAAGTAAGGGCAAACTCACAAATAGCTTCCAAGCAAAAACAAGTTTGGAGGTATTTTTTTTTTTGCCTGAGGGATGGACATAGTTCATTGAAACTCAACTCAAATCTTATCATAATAATAAAGGGAAGGCTGGTTGCCCAGTAAATGAAAAGCAGATCTGATTTCTGCTGGACCCATGGGATAAGTTATACTGACAAGACACAAAATAATACATTTAATAGGATCTGATGCCAATAGAGCCTGAGAATTGTTTCACTGGGCCACAGGTTATGAAATTGTCAAGAATTTTCAAAGCCAGGGCACCTTTTGCAAAATGTGGAAGCCACTGAAACAGAGTATGCACACAGAGAAATCCAATAATTCATAGTGTAGTACCCCAAAACAAAGCTAATTTCAGCTATTCCTGTTTTATTAATTCATTTATCTGAGCCCCATTTTGTTAAATAAATCACATACACAATCAATTAAATATGAGAAATCTTCCTGTAGATGTTCAAGATTTTTGGGTAATCATGTTTGTTGCTGGACAAAATTTTTGAAACATCATTTTTGTCCCTCATCTCTAATTTATGTTCAATTATAAACATTATTTGCTTTCATTCCTTGTTCAAGTTCAAACCTAGATATCCATGAACATAATCCATTGTTTCCCTTGAGCCATGTGAAATGTACCACCATAGGACCCTTATTAGACATTTTCAAATTATTATTTTTTCCCTTATTATTAGGGAGATTTTTTAAAAATGAATAATCCCCACTCCCTCCCAATGGGTGGATCCTCAAGAGTTATACTAGCATCAAATAAACTCTGGCAAAAGCTGCCAATTTGAAATGATGAGTTGTACTAGCATTGAATAAACTCTGGCAGGACCTAACAATTTGGAAAGGCTTAAGCATATGAACCTGGCAATGTAGTGTGTTTCAGCCATCTGAGCACCATCACAAAGTTATGACCAGACTGTTGTCCATCAACCATGCAATCTGGTGAATAACATCTACTAGGTCAAGAATGCTTAAACTGTGATCCAGAAGGTTCTATGGATAGTTTCAGGTGGCATGTGTACTCGGAATGAGGGGGAAAAAAATCTTTAATTTCATTAACCTCCATGGAAATTTAGCATATTCTTTAATTATGAATGTAAACAACAAACCATAGTAGTCCTGTGACTTTGTCACCATTAGAAATTGCAGATATTTTCATATGATAGTGATTACAGATATATGGGAAATTTGCATTAATCACTATTTCAAAATTATCATATTAGTCCTGTGGCTAGATCGTGGTACATCATCTGAGGCTTTCTGTCTACACATTTGTGTTCAGTGTAGCTGGAGAGTTATCATGGTCCGTCAACATCCCCAGACTGACAAAAAGGCCTATAAACTAAAAAAGATGAAGAGCCACCATTTGGGGGCATCTGCATATATTTGCATGAAATCTGGGGTACTAATTCCAATGAAATCACAGATTTTTTAAACAATCAATCAGACTTTCTTAAAATAATAAAAATAATAGTTATATACTGTTCTAACTTTCAGAAATTGCTTTGAATACATTATGTCACCTTGTTCTCACAACAACCCTTTAAATAGGAGTATTATTTTTCTTACTAATTTACAGGGGGTGAATTTGCTCGGCATTAGATACCTATTAAGAATGTGGGCAGAATTTGAACTCAAGTCTTCCTAATTCTAAGCCCAGAACTTGATCCACCACAACATTCATCTTTATATTATGCCTGGTAGGATTTATTATTGAAGTGAAGTGAATATGAGGGTTCTTTTTGTTGTGCACTGAAATAGTACTCAAATTTTAAAAAAGAAAAGAAAAGAAAGATTTTTGGAATTCTATTCTGCAGTGTTGAAACCAGAAGACCGGGGATTATATTCTACATTCTACTTACATCACTTATACAGTGTGATTTAGGGAAGAGGGCTAAAATTTGGGGCCTCAGTTTTCTTATCCATAAAATGGGGGAGGGGAGAGTGTTAGAACTAGATCATTCCTAAATTTTTAACTTTGGCTGTTATAATCCTAAAATTGTACAGTGAAAATACTTGTTTTTCTGCATTTTTCCTTCTTTTATCTGAGCCTCAATACATTAATGGTTAATGTTCAGCCAGCATGTGTTAGCTCATTCATATAGGTAAGAAAATAGACACTGGTTATCTTCTAAGACATGTTTTTTGAAAGAATAGCAGCAGAATGAAATGTTACTGTTTTTTAAGCAAACATACGGAACAACCCCAAAGCCTTCTCTCAACAAACTGCTCGACTGAATTTGGTTCTAGATCTTTTTCCTCATCCTTCACTTTTAAATCTCATCAGGATCATTACTTTCACTTCTGACAGTGGAAGTTCATTTGGGACATTTTCTAGGTTATCAGATCTGGCACATACAGCTGTACAAGCACAGCTGGAGCAGACATCGCAGCTGACTTGTGCTAACATTAACAGCATGGAACATTTTCTCATGTGGTACCCCTGCTGTATGCAAAATCACTGTAAATTCTCTCTTCAATCATTAAAACTGGATATTGTCCACGCATTCTTAAAAAATGGTCAAATTTAACTATTCATGATACATAACATCAACACAGCTCAGACAAGCACTTCTAATAATGAATCCATAATTCTGGTACCATGACAAGACATTCAAGTTTACCCATTTTTGGCGGGGGGTGAGACATTTGATAAGACTACAGAGCAAGAATGGGAAAACATTGTAAAGCGTTTCAACTTAAAAGCTTTTGGAATTCAGAAAGGAAACAGCAAGATTTTCTTTGTGTGTGTGTTTCTGTGAAGAGCACAAATTTACTTATTTAAATTTGTTTTATAGCAAGGATTACTCAAGTAATCATTTTATAAGGTAATGAACAGAATAAAATAATATTGTACAATAATATGGAGGGAACAGGGTTTCCTCTGATTATGAACAAGTAATTATAGTAATATAGAAACTCAATCTCTTTCCTCTTTAACAAGTGTTTATTAAGTAAGACCACATGTAAATACTTTGCTTGGCATAGTGTATGATAATAATTAGAAGCAATGACCCATCTCTGACATCTCTGAGTTTGTAGTCCATAAGAATATATATTGCTTTTTTTTTAAAGAATTTAAGGGAGGATCAAAATACTGTGTGCTCCCTAATATTATGAAATCAATAAACAGAATGCTATTATATAGGTAGCCCATAAAAAGTGAATATTAGTTATATTACCCAACACTTAAGGGGCTTCACTGTATTTAAAATATTTTATTTGAAGTATTATGAAGGATTTAGTCCTATTATAAAATAAACTATTTGAATTAAGTATGTTAGCCGAGAATTAGAGAAAATTTATATAAATTAGAATATTTTCCTTACTGTAAACTCAAGCTCAATCAATAACCTTATTAAATGAGTTAGCCTAGAGCTGAAGCTTCAGACTTTTTAAATGTCACTTATAGGCCAATGGAATCGATTCAGATTTACAGGTTGGTTTCCTGCTTTGTCATGTCTTAAAGTTTTTCTCATTGTTAAAATGCTAAAGGAATAATTTCTAACCAGGAAATTATATTACATTATAAATGTATATTATCTCACTAAATGTAAGTAGACAAAATAATTTTACTTTAAAAAATTACCCATATGTAATGATGTAACCTAAAAAGATAATGTGACAAAACAATCTTTAAGTTAGGAAAAACTATTCCCTCTATTATATCTGTAGTTTGCAAAGAATAACTCCTTGTTCAAATTGACCTTATCCTAGAACTCTCTCATTCATCATTATTCTAACTTTAGTGCTAGACTTAGTTGAAATTCTAATTATTATCACATGTTATGCTAAGCCTTTTATAATCCCCTAAAAAGTTAGCTACAACTGCTGTATTATTTATCTTAATTTTGTCAATACTTTTTGTTTGTGTTTTACTTATCTGTGTTTCAATTTCCACCTCTCCCCAATGGAAAAGTAAGTTCCCAAAGGGAAGGTACTATTTGTTTTCCCATGTATCCCATGTACCTCATCCAATAAATAGAGTATAATGAGAACAGCTAGTATTTTTATAATTCTTTAAGGTTTGCAAAGTTCTTTACATATGTTATCACATTTCATCTTCACAACAACCTTACAAGGTAGGTGTTATTACTCTTTTACAATACTTTTACAAATGGGGAAACTGAAACAGAGAGAGCGCCTTGCCTGAAGTCATATAGCTAGTATGCATCTCAGTGAATTCAAACTCATATCTCAGAGAGTTCCACAGTCAATGCACTACTACAGACTATTCGTTACATCCAGAACTATTCATATTATGTTGATGGAATATATGACCTTGACCATATGAAACCAGACTATGAAGATTTTCCCATCTTTAGTTAAATGAGTGTAATTTTATAACAAACATATGTGTCACATACATATGTATATGGTATATATATACCTACATATTTTTGTCCTTTTATGCTGTTAATTCTGTTTTTTATTTGAGAATGAAAATTATTCCAAGGAAATGTGCAAAAAATTGTAGTTCTTAAAAAGTGCATGTCAGTAACTGTTAGAGATATTACAATAGCTGTCCTTGCAGAAAAATAAAGCAATTAATAAAGCAAACCCACAATATATCATTTCTACTCAAGCATATTGGATAATATAATTTTTGTTGTTGTTTTTTGGAGGGCAGGACAATTGGGGTTAAGTGACTTGCCCAAGGCCACACAGCTAGTAAATGTTAAGTGTCTGAGACCAGATTTGAACTCAGGTCCTCCTGACTCCAGGGCCTGTGCTATATTCACTGTGCTACCTAGCCACCCCCTTGGATAATGTAATTGCAAATAAGATAGAATGTCAAGAACTAACTACAAATAATTGATGCAAAATAACAAAATTTGTTGTCATAAAATAAATAAGATTCAGGATCTAGGAACTGGAGAAGTTGCTGTTGATTCCTCTATAGCAAGGGTTATTTTTTTGTTTTGTTTTGTTTTGTTTTCTTTTTGGTATGACATTCTCTTTCAGCATTAGATGAAGACTATAAACTACTTTAAGAATGATTTTTTGGTGACCGACATTCAAGATCAAAAGGAATGTTAAATTTCAATTAGAAGTTAGTGAAAATAAAAATGTATTTTTTTCTCATCCAAATTCCCGGACCTTTTGAAATCAAGGAATCAGAAATCATGGACACTAGGTGAAGAGTTGCTGCTCTAAGGTGTGGAAAAACTGGGAGAAGACCTTTTCTTTTAATTTAAAGCTGCTGTTCTTCAGAAAATAAAAGATTATCATGTCCAAAGCAACAAAAGAACTGGACAACTGATGAATAGGGAAAATTGATTTTAACTGGTAGTACTCTTTATTCAAGTCTATTTAAAAAAAAACAAACAAGCCAACACAAACTCTGTGATTTGTAGGGAAGAAGCCAAGTTGGCAGATTAGGGGCAGCCAAACAGTTGAACTCTCTCAATATTTCCCTCTAAACAATTTTAAAATAATTACTCAAATCAAATGTTGGAGTTGCAGACTCAACAAAAGCTTGGAGGGAGACATTTTTTGGCCTAGGAAAACTTAAGAGGTTGGTAGGAGAAGTTTGAGATCCTGGGGTGGAAGCAGGTCTGGAGCCCACACATGTGGTTGTGGTAACAGTAGGTATAGCATGAGCAACAGCAACTTCAGTGGCTCTCAGTCCAGAAACAGTAAGAGAATTGGACAACAGGATCCGTACAAGCTGTGTGACCCTGACCAAGTCCCTTAATCTCTGCTTCGTTCAATTTCCTCAACTGTAAAATGTGCAGAAGAATAGGACCTACCTCCAAAGGTTGTTGTGAGGAATAATTGAGAGAATAGTTGTAAAGTGTTTAGTACCATGTTTGACATATTGTAGGTGCTAAGTAAATGTTAGTTATTATTATTGCATCTTACTTTCATAACTCTTCCTGAGGCCTAATGTCACATTATCAAGTACTTCCATAGGATGTTCATCTTGATGTCTCATAGACTTTACTGTGTCAACTTATTCCAAAGAGAAATTGTTATCTTTGCCCTAATAGTCAGACTCTTGTTAATTTCCTGGTTTCTATTGAAGACATACCCACATTTCTAGTTACAAAGCTCAAAACCACTCTCCTTACACAGACCAGTCATTTGATTTTTTTCTTACCCTTTAATCTGTCTTTGATTAGTCTATTTATTCTACTAATATACTTAATTCAGAGCTCATTGTATCTCACCTGAACTATCACAAGAAACTCAAATTCACTGATTTTTAAAAATATATGTTTGTGTGTGTGTGATTTAGTCTAGCTTCTCTCCCCCCCACTCTATCTCTCACAAAGCTAAGAAATTGAAATCCTGAAGTCATATTTCTTTCTTTCTTTCTTTCTTTCTTTCTTTCTTTCTTTCTTTCTTTCTTTCTTTCTTTCTTTCTTTCTTTCATTCTCTTTCTTTCTTTTTCTTTTTTTTTCTTTTTGGAGAGCAATTGGGGTTAAGTGACTTGCCCAAGGTCATATGGCTAGTATTTGTGTTAAATGTCTGAGGTTGGATTTGAACTCAGGTCCTCCTGACTCCAGTGACAGTGCTTTATTCACTGTGCCACCTAGCTGCGCCCTTAAGTCATATTTCTGACTATATTACTAGCCTGCTCAAGCAGTTTTAAAGGCTTTCTATTTTTCTGAATTACTCTCATACATTGTTTCAATAAAGTTGATTGGTGTAGTGGTCTCTACGAATATTATATTGTTTACCTCCATGTCTTTCTATGGGGTAGACCTCAACAATAAAATATTCTTATTACTCACCTTTACATTTTGGAAATCCTAGTCCTTTACAAGACTCAGTTCAAGGTCCACCTTCTACATGAGACATTTTTAAAAATTTTAATGTTTTCCATCATCCCCCATAATTATTTGTGTATGTGTGTGTGTGTGAGAGAGAGAGACAGAGAGAGAGAGAGAGAGAGAGAGAGAGAGACAGAGACAGAGAGACAGAGAGACAGAGAGACAGAGAGAGAGAGACAGAGAGAGAGAGAGAGTATGTATATTACTTACTTATCTGTGGTGTACACATTGCATTTACCTCCAATAAGCTACTAAGCACTTTGAGGATTGGTATTTTGTAGGGATCATTAGACTTCATTCCATAAGATATAAAGTCAAATATTGCTTAGTTTGTGTTTGTATTTACATTGTCTTACCATGATTTATATATAGTATATGTTTAATAAATCCTTATTGAGTTAACATATATTTATGCTAGAGAAGAAGTATGGTTCAATAAATATAAACCTAATTTCAGCACTTAAGGAGCAGAGTTAAAGTCCGGACCCTTATACACAGACTTACTAGTTGTGTGAACCTAGGCAAGTCACAGACTCTCAGTGATCTAGGCAAATCTCTCATATGTTAAATTGCAAAGAAGAAAATTACCTTCATTGGTTGAGAAAGGTTCCTCATTTGGGAGTTCCATATTTCTTTTTTTTCTTCTTTTTTCTTTTTTGCGTTTTGGAGGGGTAATTGGGGTTAGGTGATTTGCCCAAGGTCACACAAGCCAGTTTTGTGTTAAGCGTCTGAGGCTATATTTGAGCTCAGGTCCTTCTGACTCCCAGGCCCATGCTCTAATAAACTGAGCCACCTAGCCACCCTGGGAGTTCGCTATTTCAAAGAAATCTCAGGTTCATTCCCTAACTCACATGCCAATGGTAAAATAGAAATTCTCTTTAGTGCCAAATTTATCTTTGACAAAGAATAGCTAAGGAACACATAAAAGTAGCATTCACACTAAATATGCTTCTTCCCCCACTCCTAAAACTTGCCTATAGTTGAAATAGTTAAATAATAACCTGGGATGCAGCAGCCTTAACCTTTTTGTGTCCTTTTTATTATTTTAAATGATTTTTAAGTCAAATTTAATTTTTTTCAATGAACAAAAATCCATCTTCTCTCGCTCCCATTCCCCTCCTTTGGGAAAAAGAAAATTAGCAAAACCCTTATAACAAATACATAGAGTCAAGTAATTAAAATTTTCATATTATCCATGCTAAAAATAAAATTTAAAAAGTCTTCATTAACACCGTGAATACATCTCATCTCTGTCTGGAATTAGGCAGCATGTTTTACCATGAACCCCCTAAAATTGTGGTTGATAAGTTGCCATGAATCATAGCCCTAGTCTCTGCAAACTGCAGTGAGAAATCAGAAACTGGGTGTATCAATACTTCAGTTCTCTCATGCACAGTATGAGGATTAGAAACATTCTCCTTAGAACTGTTGTGCTAATAATTATCAAGAGTCAAGACGATGGAGAAAAGTCAGGAGCTTTCCTGAACTCTCCTAAATTCTCCTCCAAATAATTTTAAAACTATACCTCAAAAAATTCTGGAGGGAGCAGAACCCACAAAAGGATGAGGTGAAAGAATTTTACAGCCCAACATAACTTAAACTGTAAGAAAGGTTTGTCTCACTGGAGTAAAAGGGAGCACAGCTCAGCACAGCACAGTCATGTCTGGAGAAGCTAGCAGGAGGCCCCTAGCCAAAGCACAGACAAGCAACCAAGGTCAGTGGCAAAGCAGGCCAGCTGTGAAGTCCCCCACCAGAGCAGGTGACTGGGCAGGTCTGGCCGGCTGGGTGGCCCCAGGACAATAGGAGCAACCAGGCCTGGTGACCCTAACACAGCAGTCCATCCACCAGGCCCAAAGATCCTGGCATTAAAGGTCAGTGGCAAGGCCCCTGGACCCTGACACAAGAACCTTGGGACAGTGCTCCCTGTACTGCAGGAGTAGAGGACCACTTTAAAAGTTACAAAATAGTCAAGGGACGAGCAGAAAAAAAGGAAGAAAAAAAGAAAAACAAAACAATGTGAGGAAAAAAAAAACCTGATGAAAGAAAGCTACTATGGTGACAAGGAAAATCAAAAGACAAACTCTGAGGGAGATAACAATGTTACAATGCTTACATGTGAAGCCTCAAAGAGAAATATTAATGAGCCTAAAAAGAACTCACAGAAGAGCTCATAAAGTATTTTTAAAATAAAATAAGATAGAAAAAATGAGAAAAGAAATGAGTTGTGCAAGAGAATAAAAAAAAGTGTTAGATTGGTAAAGAGAACATAAAAGATGTACAAAAATTTACTAAAGAAAATACCTCCTTAAAAATTAGAATTGGTGAAATCAGTGAATTGGTGAAAAACTAAAGAAAATTGAAATTAGTGAAAAAGTACAGCAATTTTTTGAAGAAAAGAACTTAAAAAGAGATTTATCCAGATACCTTGTGTTTGGGCAGTGGGTCAAGAAGGTTGTTACATCCTCTGAGCCAGGAGAAGGCTCTATAAACCCTGATGGGAGGCTTTGCTTTGGGGCTCACTTTGAAAAGTGTTGTGTGATTTGACCAAATGAGACTCTGGGCAGCCTTTGAGAGCCCCCTGGCTTTGAAAACCCAGATGTTGATGCTTCCCTCTCAGATTCCCCCCAAACTATGTAAAAGGGGACTATGAACAACTTCTGGAGCTCCAGCACCCACAGAACAACACAGAGAAGTTAACCTCCCGCTGAGGACAGCCCAGCAGCCCTGCAGGAAGGACCAGCGCAGGGGTCTGGGAGCCGGCAACGCGCAGAGCGCAGAGCGCAGAGCGCAGGAGCCCAGCCTAGCGGAGCCCAGGTCCACGTGAGCCGAGGTTTTAGCCCCAGGGCGGCAGGGCCAGCAGCCAGCTGGAGGAACCCCAGAACACCAGGAGCTGTGGCAACTCCAGAATTATCAACAAAGACATGCCTAGGACAAAGTAAGAGGTTAGTGTCCTATGGACTTTGGGACCTGTATTTGGGGAATGCGTCAGCTCCCTCCCCTGGGGCTAGAAGCCGCTGAGGAGACACGCCATTTTGTAGTTTTCAGAGGCATTTCCGGCTCCCAGCCTACAAATCGTGGGGAGATCCAGCGATCAGTCTTGGGGGGTAATCGCTCTTGCTTTAACCTCCCTGGATCTGGATTGTGATCTAAGGTGGAAGTTGTGGGTGGGTTTACAGCTTGCCAGAAACGGAAGTTGCCCCCCACACGTTCGGGACGAAAATTCCTCTAGCTGGCCTTAAAGCCATAGTGTGGCAACAAGCCCAAAAGTCAAGCAATGAAGTGGCAACATGCCAAGGCAAAGGAAACAGAAAAATGCAACCCTAGACTCCTATTTTGGGGGCATAGAGCGGGAAAAGGACTGTGAGGTCAAAAGTCCTGCTCCAAAAGCCCCAGGGGAAAACATGAGCGGGTTGCAGGCCATAGAGGACCTTAAGAAGGACTTGAAAAATCAAATAAGAGAAGTGGAGGAAAAATTGGAAAGAGAAATGAGAAGGATGCAGGAAAAGTATGAAATGAGGGTCAACAGCCTGACTGAGGAAAACAACACCTTAAAAAATAGACTAACTCAAATGGCAAAGGAGGCCCAAAAGGGCAATGAGGAGAAGAATGCCTTAAAAAGTCGAATTTGCCAGATGGAAAAAGAATCTCAAAAGTTCACTGAGGAGATTCATTCCTTCAGAGTTAGACTGGAGCAAATGGAAGCTAGTGACTTTATGAGAAATCAAGATGCTGTTAAGCAGATCCAAACAAATGAAAGGTTAGAAGGCAATGTGAAATATCTCATGGGAAAAACCACTGACCTGGAAAATAGATCCAGGAGAGACAATTTAAAAATTATTGGACTACCTGAAAGCCATGATCAAGGAAAGAACCTAGAAATCACCCTTCAAGAAATTCTCAAGGAAAACTGCCCAGATGTTTTAGATCCAGAGGGCAAAATAGAGGTTGAAAGAATCCACAGATCACCTCCTGAAAAAGATCCCAAAAAGAGGGGGCGGAGCCAAGATGGCGGAAAGGAAGCAGTAACCTCGCTGAGCTCCTCTGTCACTAAGTCCAAAAGGGTAAATCTGAGCAGATTCCGGAGTGACGAAGCCCAGTGGAAGACAGAGTGTGGCAGAATCCAGCACAGGAGGTTGCCCAGAGTGCCCGCACAGGTCGAGCGCAGAGCGCGTGGGGTCTGCACAGCTCAGACCTAAGAGCAGGCAAGCAGACTACACCAGAGAGAGAAAAAGCCCCAGCCTGCAGACTTACCAAGGACGAATCGCAGTCATCTCGCAGAGGGAACGGATCATTGGAGCCAGGTAGGAGAGTCGGGCCCCCAGTGGAGAGAGTGGCTTCTCAGGCTGCATTCAGCCCCCAGCCTGGAAATTTAGAAACTGCCTGCCTGTATGATACAGGGGCTGGAATGGCAAAGTAAATTCTAGCTGCTCCGATCCTCCCATCCCTCCTTCATGAAGCAGAAAACCCAAAGATAAGTCTCCCACCCAGACTGAAATCCCAAGTTAATGGAAATAGCCTCAGGCTTGAGAATCTCCAAGAAAGGGTGTAACTGAGACAGCCAGGAATCTGAAGAGAAGAGAGGGAGGGGACCCAACTAGCCCCACCTCACCTCACCAACAAAAGCCTACTTATAGCCCAGGGGTATAGAGGCAGAAATCTGAAGTGGTCAGACTCAACCCCACCTACACATCTACATTCCTCACTGACTTCCCTGACTTAGCCATAAACTAGCCACCCAGAGGTATTCAAAGTCAAGGATCAGGCCCCAAACTCATAGCCTGAGACACTAAGAAACAGGAAGTCACAATGGGAAGGAAGGAAGCTGAAAAGGAGAAGGGGAAGGCAAGAAAGTCTATTCGAGCATACTATGCAGGGCAAGAACAACAAAACACACAGGACAATATAGACTCTCTGCCCACACCAGAGACCACAGAAGGAAACATGATCTGGTCTCAAGCCCAAATAGCATTCCTGGAGGAGCTTAAGAAAAATTTTAAAGACCAAATCAGGGAGGCAATGACCAACTTGGAAAAAGAAAATACCTCCCTAAAAAAGGAACTTCAAAAACTTATTGAAGACCATAATTCACTAAAAATTAGATACAACCAAACTGAAACTCAGAACTCTATGATGCAGCAGGAGTCAATCGAAAAAAACAAGATGATCGAAAAATTGCAAGAAAATGTAAAATATCTCACTGGAAAAATAACTGACCTAGAGAACAGATCCAGGAGAGACAACCTAAGAATTATTGGTCTACCAGAAAGCCATGATGAGAAAAGCAGTCTAGACAACATCCTCCAAGAGATTGTCAAAGAAAACTGTCCTGAGGTCCTGGAATCAGAAGATAAAATAGCTATTGATAGAATTCACCGGACTCCTCCTGAAAGAGATCCCAAACTGAAAACTCCAAGAAATATAGTAGCCAAATTCCAGAATTATAAGATTAAAGAAAAATTCTACAAGCAGCCAAAAAGAAACAATTCAAATATCGAGGAACTACAGTTAGGATCACACAGGACCTAGCAGCTTCTACATTAAAAGAGCGGAGGGACTGGAATTTGATATTTCGTAGGGCAAGAGAGCTAGGACTACAACCAAGGATTAACTACCCGGCAAAACTGAGCATAATCTTTCAGGCAAGGAGATGGACGTTTAATGAAGTAAGGGACTTCCAGACTTTCCTAATGAAAAAGCCAGAGCTCAATGGAAAATTTGATCTCCAATTACAAGACTCCAGAAGAACATAAAAAGGTAAACAAGGGTAACATAGACTCACACATGCAGAAGTGCACATACCCACACCCACAAACACAAGCTCATTACTTGGGATGCAACAAGAGCAAAATGTTCACATCCCTATATGTGGAGCTGATAACTGTCAATATTTGAAATCTCTATGATTATCATGACCTGCAAAAGGGTTATACTTAGAGGGTGTGGGTATGAATGCACTAACATGGAGTCTAAAAAAAAAAAAGACTATTAAGGGGATCAATGGTACTGTAATGGGAAAAAGGAAAGGATGAGCTAGGAAAAGGTAAAATATGCCATCTGAAGAGGCATCAAAACACACTATAGAAGAAGGGAAAGTAAGAGGGAGAGGAACATCATTTAAACACTATTCTCACTGGTTCTGGTTCAAAGAAGGATCAAATTAATCAGTGAAGTTTAAGAATCTAACGTGAATAGACACATAAATTCATTAAATAGAGGAATTGGAGGGAGGGAGAGGAGCATTGTTTGAAATTTACTCTCATTGGTTTGGAATCAAACGGGGAGTAATTTACTCTGATAAGTATAAAAATTTGTTGTGTCCTATAGATAGTGGGAGGGTAAGGGGGGGTGAAAAGGAGGAGACTAAAGGGAGGGATTATAAGGGAGGGAAATAGTAGTAAGGGGAGAGGGTAGGTTAAGAAGGGGGGTCACTGGGTGGGAACACTGAGGGAGGGGTGGTCAAAAGGGAAAACTTCAAGGAGGGGAAGGGAGAAGGAAGAAACAAAAACATAAACAGGGGAGGGAATAGGATGGAAGGGAAGAGACAGATAGTCATCATTACTGTGAATGTGAATGGGATGAACTCTCCCATAAAACAGAGGCGGATAGCAGAATGGATTAAAAACCATAATCCTACAATATGCTGTCTTCAAGAAACACATTTGAAACAAAGGGATACCCACAGGGTAAAGGTAAAAGGTTGGAGTAAAATTTATTATGCCTCAGCTAAAGTAAAAAAAGCAGGGGTAGCAATACTTATCTCAGATAAAGCAAAAGCAAAAATAGATCTAATTAAAAGAGATAAGGAAGGAAACTATATCCTACTAAAAGGCACCATTGAGAATGAAGCAATATCACTACTTAATATATATGCACCAAGTGGTATAGCATCCAAATTCCTAGAGGAGAAGTTAAAGGAATTAGAGGAAGAAATAGATAGCAAAACTATACTAGTGGGGGACCTTAATCTCCCCCTCTCTGAACTCGATAAATCTAACCTCAAAATAAACAAGAAAGAAGTTAAGGAGGTGAATAGAATCTTAGAGAGACTAGATATGATGGATCTCTGGAGAAAACTGAATGGGGATAAAAAGGAATTTACTTTCTTCTCAGCAGTGCATGGTACATACTCAAAAATAGACCATGTACTAGGGCATAAAAACCTCACAATCCAGTGCAGAAAGGCAGAAATAGTAAGCGCATCATTCTCAGATCATGATGCAATAAAAATTATATGCAATAAAGGGCCATGGAAAGATAGACTAAAAACTAATTGGAAACTAAACAATTTAATCCTAAAAATTGGTGGGTCAAAGAAGAAATTATAGAAACAATCAATAATTTCATTCAAGAGAATGATAATAATGAAACAACATACCAAAATTTGTGGGATGCACTAAAGGCAGTTCTCAGGGGAAGTTTTATATCCCTGAGTGCATACTTAATTAAAGCAGAGAGAAGGGAGGTCAGTGAATTGGACATGCAATTGAAAAAGCTAGAAAAAGAACAAATTGAAAATCCCCAATTTAGTACTAAATTAGAAATACTGAAAACCAAAGGTGAGATTAATAAAATTGAAATTAAGAAAACCATTGAATTAATAAATAAAACCAAGAGCTGGTTTTATGAAAAAATCAACAAAATTGATAGACCCTTAGTCAATATGATAAAAAAAAAGAAAGAAGAAAACCAAATTATGAGTATCAAAAATAAAAAGGGTGAATCTACCTCCAATGAAGAGGAAATCAAAAAAATAATGAGGAATTATTTTTCCCAATTGTATGCACATAAATATGACAATCTTAGTGAAATGGATGAATATTTACAAAATCACAAATTGCCCAGATTAACTGAAGAGGAAGTGAATTACCTAAATAACCCCATCTCAGAAAAAGAAATCAAACAAGCCATCAATGAACTCCCTAGGAAAAAATCTCCAGGGCCAGATGGGTTCACTAGTGAATTCTATCAAACATTTAAAGAACAATTGATTCCAATACTCTACAAACTATTTGGGAAAATTAGTGAAGAAGGAGTCCTACCAAACTCTTTCTATGACACAAATATGGTACTGATTCCTAAATCAGGAAGAGATAAAACAGAGAAAGAAAATTATAGACCAATCTCCCTCATGAATTTAGACGCAAAAATTCTAAATAAAATATTAGCCAAAAGACTCCAACAACTTATCACAAAAATAATACACCCTGATCAGGTAGGATTCATTCCAGGAATGCAAGGATGGTTTAATATTAGGAAAACCATCAATATAATTGAGCATATCAACAACAAAACTAGCAAAAACCACATGATCATCTCAATAGATGCAGAAAAGGCTTTTGACAAAGTACAACATCCATTCCTATTAAAAACACTAGAAAGTATAGGAATAAATGGAGCCTTCCTTAAAATAGTTGCTAGCATCTATCTAAAACCATCAGCAAGTATTATATGCAATGGGGATAAACTAGAAGCCTTTCCAATAAGATCAGGAGTGAAACAAGGGTGTCCACTATCACCCCTCTTATTCAATCTGGTACTTGAAACGTTAGCAGTAGCAATTAGAGAAGAAAAAGAAATCAAAGGAATCAAATTAGGCAAAGAAGTGACCAAGCTGTCACTCTTTGCAGATGATATGATGATATACTTAGAGAATCCTAGAGAATCAAGTAAAAAATTACTTGAGACAATAAATAAATTTGGCAAAGTTGCAGGATATAAAATAAACCCACATAAATCCTCAGCATTCCTGTACATCTCTAATAAAACTCAACAGCAAGAGATAGAAAGAGAAATCCCATTTAAAGTCACTGTAGACATTATAAAATATTTGGGAATCTACTTGCCAAAACAAACCCAGAATCTATATGATCACAACTACAAAACACTTCTCACAGAAATAAAATCAGATCTAAATAGTTGGAAAAATATCAATTGCTCGTGGCTGGGTCGAGCTAATATAATAAAAATGACAATTTTACCCAAACTAAATTATATATTTAGTGCCATTCCAATCAATTTACCAAAAAACTACTTTGTAGAGTTAGACAAAATAATAACAAAATTTATTTGGAAAAACAAAAGGTCTAGAATATCAAGGGAATTAATGAAAAGAAATGCTAGGGAAGGTGGACTAGCTATGCCAGATCTTCATCTGTATTATACAGCAGCAGTCATCAAAACTGCTTGGTACTGGCAGAGGTGTAGAGTAGTGGATCAATGGAATAGATTAGGTGCAGGAGACCCAGCAGTTAATGAATATAGCAATCTATTGTTCGATAAACCCAAAGACCCCAGTTTTTGGGATAAGAATGCACTATTTGACAAAAACTGCTGGGAAAACTGGAATACAGTATGGCAGAAACTGGGCATAGATCATTATCTAACACCATATACCAAAATCAAGTCTAAATGGGTGCATGATCTAGGTGTAAAGGATGATACTGTAAGCAATTTGGGAAAGCAAGGAATAGTTTACCTGACAGATCTGTGGAGAGGGGAAGATTTTAGGACCAAACAAGAATTAGAGAGCATTATAAAATGCAAAATGGATAATTTTGATTACATTAAATTGAAAAGCTTCTGCACAAACAAAGCCAATGTAACCAAGATCAAGAGGGAGGTGGGAAATTGGGAAAGAATTTTTACAACCTGTGTCTCTGATAAAGGACTCATTTCTAAAATTTATAGAGAATTGAGCCAAATCTATATGAATACAAGTCATTCCCCAATTGAGAAATGGTCAAAGGATATGAATAGGAAGTTTTCAGAGAAAGAAATTAAAGATATCTATAAGCATATGAAGAAATGCTCTAAATCACTATTAATTAGAGAAATGCAAATCAAAACAACTCTGAGATACCACATCTCTCCAGTCAGATTGGCTAAGATGACAAAACAAGAAAGTGACAAATGCTGGAGAGGTTGTGGGCAAATTGGAACGCTAATACATTGCTGGTGGAGTTGTGAACTTATCCAACCATTCTGGAGAGCAATCTGGAATTATGCCCAAAGGATTATAAATAATTTCATACCCTTTGACCCAGCCATACCACTCCTAGGGTTATATCCCAAAGAGATCATAGTAGTGGGAGGAAGAACCATATGTACAAAAATATTTTTAGCAGCCCTTTTTGTGGTTGCAAAGAATTGGAAACTAAAGGAGTGCCCATCAATTGGGGAATGGCTAAACAAGTTGTGGTATATGAATGTAATGGAATTTTATTGTGCTATAAGAAACGAGGAGGTGACGGATTTCATAATTACCTGGAGAGACTTATACAAACTGATGCTGAGCGAGAAGAGTAGAATCAGAAGAAATTTGTATACAATCACAGACATACCATATCTGTGACGACCAACTATGACAGACTGGACTCTTTTCAGCAATGCAGTGATATAAGTTAATCCCGAATGACTCAAGAAAGTGAGAAATGTGCCATCCAGAGATATAACTAGAAAGAACTGAGCCTGAATCCTGATGGAAGCAAACTAAATGATCTTGTTCTTCTCATTGTTTGGTTGTACTTCTTCCTTACCATCTTTCATCCCACCTAGTACAATATGCCTTTGTAATTGGAATAATGTTTAATATGAATGCATTTGCAGACCCTATACTGTACTATATGATGTCATGAGGGGAGGGGGGAGGGAAGTAAAGGAAATTTGAAAATCAAGGAACTATGGAATTGAATCTTGTCAACTGAAACTAAACTAATAAATTAATTTTAAAATAAAAAAAAAAGATCCCAAAAAGAAAACTCCCAGAAATATTATAGCCAGGTTCCAGAATCCCCAGATCAAGGAGAAAATACTACAAGCAGCCAGGAAGAAATAATTTCAATATTGTGGAAACACAATCAGAATAGCCCAGGACCTGGCAGCTTCTACACTGAGGGATCGAAGGGCATGGAATATGATATTCCAGAGGGCAAAAGAACTGGGAATGAACCCAAGGGTCACCTACCCAGCAAAACTGAGTATTTTGTTTCAGGGGAAAATATGGTCATTCAGTGGAATAGAGGACTTTCAAGCATTCTTGAGGAAAAAACCAGAGTTGAATAGAAAATTTGACATCCAGACACAAGAAGTAAGAGATGCCTGAGAAGGTAATCAGGGAAAAGAAATCAAAAGGAACTTATCAAAGTTGAACTATTTACATTCCTATATGGAAAAGCAATAACTGTGACTGATGATATCTTTCTCACTATGAAAATAATGGAAGAAGGGGGTGTGGTCATATGAATACATATGTGAATGTGTGTGTATATGGTTACAGTTATATATGGATAGAGGGCATAGGTTGAATTTGTTGGGAAGGGAGAATACTCAAGGGATGAAATTATGAGGTGAGAGAGGAAAGTGGCAAGAGGAGATGGGGAGAGACAGGGTAGGGTAAACTATCCCATGTAGAAGAAGCAAGGGGAAGTGGTTGCAAAGGAGGGGGAGAATAAGGAAGGCTAAAAAGGCAAAACCACATTCACATTGAATTTGGTTCAGGGAGAAAATGACATACATACTAAATGGGATATCTCAACCTGCAGCAGGATAGGGGGAAGGGGGATGAGAGGAGGGATGATGGATGGGAGGGCATCCTTGGGGTGAGGGGAGGTTGGAAGTACCCACTATAGAAGAGGGACAGGATCATGTAGGGAATGGACCAGCTGGGGGGTGGGATGAGTGGGAGGGAATTATAAGCAGCCTTGTACAATATATCTACCATGATAATGTTTTGCATAGCTAGACATGTACAACATATACTGAATTACTTATCTCCCAAGAAGGAATGGGTGACAAGGGAGGAAGGAAATGGATCTGAAATTCGAGGTCGTAACATTAAATGTTTCAAATATATATATTTTTTTTTTTTTTTTAATACTATTATTAATACTCTTTTGCTTGTAATTGGGAGATAAGATGTGCAGGCATTGGGACACAAAGATTCATCTTCCTCTAATGGAAAAGTCGATGAGCAATACGTAACTGAACGAAGTAATGTTTGACATAA